>OY829915.1:131106864-131147490 GCA_963691935.1 Nephrotoma guestfalica | reverse complement strand
TATTTATAATTTGAGCAATTAGAGTTATGTATTACATTGTTGGATATACAATTTTGCAGTTAGTTCATTACGCTTCATTTGCCCATCAGTGTTGTCTCCGTCACGCATTTGCTTTAGCTTTCAATTGCCAATTTGGGTAACAAGTGCAATTATATTTTTCACATAAGTTGTGGATTATTAAACAAGTTTTAATTATCTGCTTCGTGTGTTTTAATGAAAAATCTATCCTGTTGGATAAAATTCTCATTCGACCGTTAAGACGTCCGAATGCGTTTTCCACCCTCATTCTAACCGAACTCAACCGAAAATTAAAATATTCTTGGGCCGGTGCCAGGTGTGTACGAGAAATGGTTTTTGGAGATAATTGTTGAACAGAAAAGCACCATCAGCTATTATGTGGTGTTTAGTGGCAGTTTTTTCCAAAAATGCTGACAGTTTGCCATCTCTAAATACCGCAAACGTTGGCTTCTTAATTGGTATATGCGTTCCGTCCAAAGCGCCAAACGTATAGGGGAATCTACATTTCTTGAGAAATTGCGAGCTTATAACTATAATCTCTTTCGTTTTCTGTAATAGGAAAACTAATTTGCGTTGCATATAAATGCTTAATTAGAGATTCGCAGAATTCGTTTAAAATATGCTCAACACTACTTTTGCCTACTTTGTAAAGGTCGGCAACAGTACCGATATCGTATGTACTTTTAATATATGTAATGCAATTATGACGCGTTTAACGACAGAAGTAGATGGTCTCATTATTTGTATTCACTCGGTACTTTTTCGGCTACATCATTTTTAATTTTGAAGTATCGATTGTAGCGCTTCGGTCCTTAAATTCCAATAAATAAAAGTATGTCCCAATTAATTATCGTATTTAGGATAATTAATTATAGTACTAAACTATACTAAAATTGATTCAGTTATGCTCGTATTTTACATTTGCTGTGTAATCTTACACTGTTAAACCAAATTATGCTATAATTAATTATAGCGTCAACACATAACATTAAAGTTCTTGTTCTAGTGGCTGCCTTGGCTAGTGGCTCCAAACGGTGTCTACAGCCAAGGTTCTAACGGATATCCACAGTCACCTAATTATAAAAACAAAAAGTATAATAAAAAATTCAATCGTGCTGATAATTTATATTCTTACCGGAGTAACCAATAATTAGAACTATAATTATTGTGTTTTGTTTGTTGTCCTTTTCGATTGAAATAAATGTGCTCGTTCTCTGTGGGTCGTAGTATATTTACGTGTGTGCCATTTATACAACCAATAACACCTGGGAATCCAGTAATGTTATAAAACTGCTTGATTGTTGATATGATATCCATTTAGAGCATAATTTAGCTTCAAGTGCAGTAAGAACTTCGATTAATACACTTGATCCTGATCCTTGTGAAAACCCAATGTTAAAATCGTTACCAACACTTTGCTGGTAACTGTCTTGAGCACAAAACCGCAAAGTACATAGTAGCTAATTTTAAAATATTTGGTATACTTGTAGATCTTGCTTTTATCGGTTATTCATCATTTATTTCTTTAATGAGATATTTCACTGGATATTTCGAAAGTCTGAATAATTTTACAAACCTGTTTAAGTGAATGTTTAATATGTAGGTGCATTAACTATAAAATGCATGAAAGATAACAGGAACATGTTTTATAACTTACATTATATCAGGAAGCTCTAATATATATATTCGACTTATCTCTAATTGTTCTATATCGCAAATGCGACGAACGATTGTTGTCATCTTCACTGTCACTTGAAAAATAAACTTTTTTAGCAAGCTAAATTTACTTAAGCTTTTACCAATCCAAAGCTAAACCGCCTTTTTATCGACTGTTTATCATTGTGCAAAGTAAATCCAAACACTGTGCTAAAAAGGTGGGTAAAATACAAAAAAAGGTAAATTGTTGTTGTCATCTTTTTGACGTTTGTTCTTGTGTGTATATTTGTTTTGCGATTGTAGTAAGCATGTATAGGGTGGGCTAAATAATTTTTTTTTTTAAATGCAATAAAACAAAAAGTTCTCAATATTTTTTCAAATTTATTTTTTCATATTTTAGGGGCATTAGAGGAAGAACAAATACTAGTCCGAACTAGAGTAAGTCTTGATAGTAACTTCCAGTCCAAAAATTGCAATCCGCGGCCAACACTGCCGCGTAAGTGTAAATCGGTAGTGTTAATATAATTTAGGTTATATCATGTTCAATTTCATTTTAGAAAAGTTATAACGCAGGCAAATATTAACAAAACAGTTAAAAATGGCAAAATATGTTAAAGAAATATAAAGTAAGTAAATAATTAAGATTTGAACAAAATTTGCTGTATACATTAGCTAGTGAACTAATATTTTTTCTTGCAACAGAAAATGGTACAACCACAGTCGGGGGTCTCAAACAAGCACGTTATCAACCATGCTTATTTAATCGATGACGATGTTGAGAATTATGGCGCAGGCCCAGTCACATCTATGAGCTCATCAAGTAGCTCTCACAACGTGTGTAGTACTATTCTCCTTCCGCGGAAATGGAAATATCATCGGATTCGGATAATTGCACCACCCAACCTAAAAAATCCAAAAAAATACCAACAAGTTACCAATTAATTGACTTATTAAAAGATACTTCGGACGAAATTCGCAAAAGTGTGCGAAAAAACGAAAAAATTGTTACATTTGCAACCCAAAAGTTATTTCCAGATAGCGACTTCCCAGATTTGGAATAGTTCGAACACGTATACTTATTGTATTGTATATAAAGTCTGAAGTTTTTCGAATTTCGTCCGTCTGGTTTTATTTAATTAAATAAAATATTTATTTATATTTTTGTTCAAAACTGAATAAATTGAATTTTATTATGAATTAAAAATTTTGTTTTACATTCCTGAACATAAACTATCTCTGAATTCAACGGCATCTAAGTTATTTCTGGAACCACTTTCATAATTTTCATGTTGTTCTAAACGCTCAAACTCGCTAAAGTCATCCGCAGACAAACATATATTGTGTATCACCCAGCAAGCACACACGACTTGAACGCATCTTTTAATCTCAAGCTCTAGGGATTTCATGAAAATTGATCTCAATCTTGTCTTCAACATACCGAAAGTTTGCTCGATGGTAATTCGAGCTTTGGAAAGTGCATGATTAAAGCGTGTCTGTGGTTCTGTTAGTCTGTATCCTTTGTATGGGGTTATAATAGTAATCGGATTCATTATGCATTTGTACCCCGCATCGCCCAATAAAAAGTAGCCCTCAGGAGAATATTTACCAGATCTATAGAGTCGGCAGTTGGTTAAAACACGTTGATCGTGAAACGATCCGGGATACCCGACACACATATTTATTATTCTGTAGTTATGGTTGCACATCGCCTGTAGTTGAATAGAGTAATCTAATTTGCGGTTGATGTACTGATCCCGCTGATTTGGTGGACATTTTCTTTAATGTGGCACCCATTTATGGCGTCTACAGCTTTGCAAAACCCCCATGACCGAGCTTTGCTGGCAAATTTGTTTCCGATCTCATCCAATTCTGCAACTGGAGGAGTTCTTTGAACTACATCAACCGACGAATTTTCAATTACAATTAAATATTTGTGTGTGATAGTTTTTACGGTACTTTTAGGCATCACCATTGCCTTTGAAACTACTCGATAGCTAGGTCCCGCAGCCCAACTAAAATAAAAATACAATCAACCCAATCTCCTTAGTCCATCCGTGCCTTTTGTCGGGAACGAACTCCAATAACTTGCGGAAGGATTGTGGAGTTATCCTTATATTGGCCTTGGTCTCACTGAAATCGCCATTTAATATTTTGACGATTATTGGTGGTTTTTGAGTGAAGCAATAGCTCGTTCTTGCCTAAATTTAAAAAAAAAATAAAACTTCTAGTAATAATAAAAAATAAAAAATTACCTTGCATGTTCCGCAAATCTCTTTAACAATGGCATTTTGCAAATCTAAATATTTTTTTAAAATTTTTGCCATTTTGCTACATATCAATATTAATATTTTTAATGTATCTATAGTATTTTCACTAATAATATTGTTTTTAATCCATTTTTATTTTAATTTGTTTGCACTTTTTGTATTTAATATGTATGTACATTCAAATTTGACGTTTAAGATTTTGAGAATCATTAGGTATTAACCTATACACCAATGATTTTAAGCCTTTACACCATTATATTACACCCACTAAACAGATTTTAATAAATATATTTACCAACGAATTGGTATGATTTTTAGGTAAAGTGTACTAAAATTGTAATTAGTTAGTACGGTACTAAAGCATTTACCTTTGGATTGGTCCGCCTTAATAACAAAAATGTCAACATTAAACAAGATGTTTAATTTTAGTACAGATACGACCATTAACAAAAAAATTTCCTTCTCATTATTTAACAGTGTACATTTCTATTTTCAATCGAATTCCCAAATACCAATTCATGTTCGAATCGAATTGATCATTCGAATTCTCAAATAGGGGCCCAGTTTGTAATTATAAAAACAAAATTGTACTTTGAAAAGAAATAAATTAGAACCAAATTGTAAACCATATTTAATAAATAAAATTAAAAAGAATTATAAAATTAAAATTTAGGTTATTTATTTATTTCAAAAATACCCAATTTGGATCTTTAAAAATGCCCAAGATAATATTTCCAAAAGATAAAAGAGGTGTTACGAAGTTCAGCAAATCATTTTTATTATAATATCCGATTATGGATTCAAATTATAAATATCCGTTCGGTGGGGTACTATGCAACACCGATTCGGTGTTGTGGTAACCTTTTATTTTTTGTGTCTGTATGTCTCTTATCATATCATATCACTTTTATGGAGTATTAGCACTTATCGTCTTGCTCGACTACAAGAAAACTAATTTCATTTGTTAATATTTGTATGTTAAATAATTCTGCGGTAAAATAACAGTTATCATTTACTATCTCGCCGAATCTTTATTTAATCAATTTTTTTATTTTAATAATCCCGACACTCGATCTATTTGCCATAAAGATTTAATGGTTTTGATGTTTCAAAACCCAAAACATGCAAAAGTGCCGCTCGTATAGTACGTTTTTGAATATCGCATATTAAATAACCGGGTAATAGGCCGGTTAATTTTAGTTTTATCTTCCATCCAGTCAAAGAATTTGGTCAATTGTTCGTTTTGTTTGATCACAAACTTTTTCTGAAATCATCCTATACAACCTTAAATAACTAACTGAAAATTAATCGAAAATTGATTGTGTTTTGTTTTACAATAACACAAAAAATCAGTTTTGTCTGAACCGCAATTCCGCCAACTGTATGTTTATTTAATAATTTAATATTTACATGGTGTCTACACATATTATGGATATTGCAATATATAAATTAGTTCAGCTCTGTCGCATTATCAAAACAAAAAAGCATCACAAAAGGGAAAATGGAAAAGTGTACATACACTTCTTGATTTTCATGACTTTATTTTATTTTGCAATTACATCTATTCTATAGTCGTGTTTTTTGTATTTTTATTTTGGGTAGCTATACAGCTACAAACATACATCGATGAAGTGAAAAACATATTATAACCCATTAATGGAGGCACGTACCAATGTTTATTAAGATGTAATGGCTTTTTATATGACCATCATAAACAAATCATATTTTATGACTTTATTTGTTACAGACAAAATTAAATATTGCGAGTTACTCTCGATTGCGGTTGAGTACTCGTATCATGATATAAATGTTGTGTTAGTCAAAAATTAATAAGGAGATTTTACCCACCCCATCCAATATAAGTATCGTCGTCGGCAATGGGTTAAGAAACAAACGAAAATGTGTACATAGAATATGAAAAAAATAAAATGTGAAAAAAGGAAAATGAAAAATATAAAAAAAAATTCACTTTGTTTTTCCGTTGATCGTATATAGTTTAGTTTGTAATCCGTCGCGACAGAGTACAGACGTCTAGGAAAATTGTTTTTCGTTTATTTCTGTGTGTTTGTTTGTGTGTGAAAATTTTTTAATTTCTCTCTATATATTGTATATAAAATAAATATTTTAAATTTTAATTTCTCGTGTAAGACAATTTTTTATATTTTAAAGATAGAATTTTAAATTTAATTTTTTTTGTATTAATTATAAAATATTATTTCTAAAAATAAATAACTTTATTTTTTATGTATAGTGTGGTTGACAAAATCTTAAAAAGATAAAAATATTTAAAAATTTATAATTCAAATTGGCCGTGTGATAACGGTCGCTAGAAATTGTCGCACTTATGGCGTAATAGTAGTAATTAAAAATAAATTATGTTCAGTGGATTTTTACAAATTTTTATTTTTTAAAAATCGTGTTGAGTTTACAGTGCACAAGTGACCGATTCTATTTTAGCATGATACAATGTTATGCTTTTTATTACAAAATAAATAAAATATTCGTGACCGAGGAATTAAAAATGAAATTTATAGTATTTATACTTGTTGTAATAACAAAAAAAAAAAATTGAAAAACGCGCCACTGTACTATTAAAACAAAAATTTTGATGCATTAAAGCATTCAAATAAATTTATTTTTGATATAATAAATCAAATGATTAATCAAGGTTTTGGCTTATATTTACAATTGTAAATGATGATTAAAACCCGAAACGATCTAACCTAAAAAAATTGTTATGTATAAATATTTTTAATGTATAGATATTATAAATATATAATTTTTTTTTAAACCGAGACATCTCTTTGGTCGTCTTGACTAATATTGTATTATGAAATTTAAAAAAAAAACACAAGTTTATATTTTTAAAAATAAATTTTTTGTTATAAGAGGTTTTTGAAGGTTTTGTCAACACAAATTATGACGATCACACAACATCAGTGATCTTCTCTTAATTTAAATTTTTTTTTTTCGGTAACATTGAATTAAAAATAGATTAACATTCTAAAATTATAATATTAGATCAATGTCAAGAATTTTAATTAATTAAAATTAACGTGTACAAAATAAAATGTAATTGTAATTAAATTGCAAAATTCTATTTTATAATAAAGTACTTAACGTAATGATTTTTGTTATCGTATAACGGATACCTGAAAATTAATTTTAAAAATTTGTTTTGAAAATTAGAATACGTAATGTAGTTATTAGCAACACGTGAAATTTGATATATTTTTTTGGAGATTATTAAAAATTATATTAATAATAATTGATGGAAAATATTATGTTTAAGTGAAAAATTAATTAACAAGTGGAAAATGTAGTGTAATTAATAATTAATCAATACAAGTTGCAAAAGAAAATTATGGCAAGGAAAAAAATTAAAATTAAAACAATTCTGATTAAATAAAATAAAATATCAGTACTAACATTAATAATAATGCTGGTAAAATGTGTTGCTACTATTATTATGAGGTGAGTGACCAGGGTTGTGTTATTTATTTATATATTAAATTTTTTTTTTTTTAAATTAAATGGGGGTAGTTTTTGTTGTGTCGGCATATACATATTCATTTATAGTACAGTGAGTAATTATAAGTGTTAAGTGGTCGAGAACATAAAACTTTGCGTTTTTACGGTAAATAATGTTGTATATTAGCGTTTAGCAAATCGTGTATTAAAATAAAGATAGTTATATTAAAGCGTATTTGCAACTAGTACTACAAAAAGTTGAGAAAATTTATTTTCATTAATTAAGTAAATATATTTAAATATTTTATAATATTCTCAGAATTTAGATCCAATTTTTTTTGGGGGGTAGCAAAATATTTTTTACTGACGTTAGTACGCAAACAAATATATTTCTTGCGGATAGCTTTAAACTTATTTAATATTCATACTGTGATTTAATTTTGTAAACATATTTTGTTGTTGTTCCATTTCAACATTTGCGACTTTTCCGGAAGAAAGTTTTTTCTTATACAATTTACAGTTCAGATGGTAATGTTTTTGTGTTTTGATAAAAAGGAAAATGTTTCAGGATCTGATTTGTGATTTTTCAATGGTGGGTACACAGTACTACACTAGAAGTTTATGATAATTGGGTTTATTTTTCACCGCTTGTAGATCTTCGTTTGGATATTCTGAATTACATAGAAACATGAATTATAAATGAAATAATTAAACTTATGGTTTATGAAAATTGGTTTAAATAAAAATTGAAATTCTAAATATTTAGAGTCTTAGTGTTTTAATTGGTGAAATAAATTTTTTACTTTAAACGAAACATTTAAACAATTACAGTTTGTTAAAAAAATCTTGGATCTAGAGTGTGTTGCACGATAATAATTGTTTTAGAAATTATTCGTGTTGAAAAACTAGTTTGGATGCACCCTGAACTTTTCTTAACATTTGTTTATTAACTGGATAGTAAAAATTCAGTTAGTAGCAATATATCTAAAAACTATAAAATGCTTTAGTTTGACATTGTATAATGGTATTAATACAATTAGGCAATAAAATTTGTGATTTTCAACATTCAAATTTTTCCAATTAAATAAAACGGTGATAATTCCTATTTTACTAACGACCCACCCGATAGTACTGCAGCGATACAGTCTTTAATTTTTCTTTAATGGTTTTTTCACCCGATATTTATGTGCATGTACCAACCTGTTGTACAATAACTTGGATCATGTAGGAAGAGAATGAAACTTAATGTTTACGGTTACGTTCCTAACTTGTAAATTTCGTTCCGAATAGTCCGTTTAATTTTGGTTCCGACTAAAAGCCGGTTAAAAAGATATTCGTTAAAATAAGTATCATCGACATATTAGAAACTGATCGAAGAGAAGTTTACGCAAAAATAACAAAACGTGCACTGTGCCCCATAAGTACTTAAATTTGATAAAACACTCAAAAATTTAACTTTTATATTAATATTTGAAATTTTTAAATAAATACAAATTAAAACTAAATTAATGTGAGTGAATTACATTAAATTGAGTGAAATTAAATTCTTTAACACAAAACACGGTATGAAACGCACAGAGGGGATCGACGAAATCCTGAATTAGTATTTGATGTACAAGTAAGAAGCCAATCTTATTTAGCCATATGCTTTGAAATCTCTAACATTTTGTTATTCGAGAGAGAATATAATTGAGTCAAAACAGAATTCTTAAATATATTAACCACCTTGATCCACTTAGGTACCTATCTCTACGATCCGTATGTGCCGAGATAATATTTTTAAATGATTGAGAATTTTGTATTACAATGAGTAATATTCTCTCTCGAATAACAAACAGTTTAGAGATTTCCGAGCATGTGTATAAGTAAGACAGGTTTCTCATATCGAACACAGGATATCCATCCGAAAGGTTTACAATTTTTTGTTGCCATTTAGGTGAAAATTAATACTGGTAGATCATATTTGACAGTCGTAAAGTACACACGTGGCAAATTAATCATGGAAAAATATTCACACAAGTCAATCATCACATTTTACCAGATTATCAAAGAGTTTGAAGGAAGGACTGTGGCAAATATGCCAAAGTGAAAACCAGAAAATATTGCTGCTGTACTTGAAACTGTACGAGATAATCCAACGACATCAGTCAGACACCGTACGCAAGAACTTGGACTTCAACACTAACCAACACTTTGCAAAAAAATTTGGATTTAATCTCGTATAAAATTAAATTAACACAAGTGCTGTACCAAGAGTTCATTTGCTGCGTCGTACGTAAGCAAATTAGATGCTGTTGCTTGACAATGACAATCAAGATTTTTTTTTGAAAAATTTATTATGAGGGACACAGCTAATTTTCACTAAAGTGGACATATAAACAGACAAAAAAGCCGGTTCTGGGCAGTAGAGAATCCACAAATAGTTCATCAATCACCATTACATTCCTTGAAAGTGATGATATGGTGTGTAATTTGGACTAGAGGGGCCATTGAACCATATTTTTTCTGAAACCCGAATGGTTCAGCTGTTACAGCACTCGAGAACGTTATCGTAAGGAACTTTTTTTGACCAGAATTGCATGCCAATGGTTTAGTGAACATGTGATTCCAAAAGAAAAATGTTTTCACAATAGTTAATTTCTAAATCTCGTGATGTGGATTGGCCTCCACGGTGACCCGATTTAACTGCCACCGAATTTTTTTATGGGGTTATATTTTAGAAAGGTTTACGCAAATAAACCAGATAATATTGAGCAACTTAAATGGAACATTAGAGAAGATATTAACATGATACAGAGTGAAATGTGTGAAAAAGTGATGAAAAATGTAATCAACATAGCTCGCTGCTCTTACACATGACCAAAAGATATTTGCCAATCTGTGAACATTAAATCTATTTTCTCTTATTTAATACAATTTTATAGACAAAAGAAAATAGTAAACATTTCGAGTGGACATCCCTGTACTAATTCAGAACCATATTGATGACCTCTGTGCGATCCGTCGGAGCTGAATTAAATAACTTCCAAATGTTGAAGAATTCTTTATTATACTCAAAAATATTCTCACTCGAATAACAAAAATCTCAGAGATTTCCGAGCATGAGACTAAGTGTGATTGGTTTCTTTATCAAAAAAAAAAATATGTAATTTCAAATCTTAAAATTTTGTATTAGACAAAAATATTCCCTCTCGATTGACAAAAATCTCGCATTTTTTTAGCTGTGGCTAACTTTGTTTTGCGATCCGTAGAAACTGAGATAAAGTTTTATAAATGTTTGAGAATTTTGTATTACATTCATTGACATTCTTTCTTGAATATCAAAATTCTTAGCATGCAGCCAAGTAAGATTGGTCTCCTACATCAAATGCTAATTCAGAACCACTTCGATCATCTCTGTGCTATCCATAGGGGCCAAAGTAATTGTTTTAAAATTTTTGAAAATTTTGTGTTATGATCTCAAAGATTTCCGAGCGTATGGCTAGGTTAGGTTGGTTTTTACATCAACGATTGTTTTTTTACATCAAATTCTAATTCAGAACCACTTCGTCACCTCTATGCAATCCATGGGGGCTGAGTTAAATAATTTTACATATTTAAGACTTTTGTATTACACTCAATAATATTCTCTCTGGAATAACAAAAATATTAGAGATTTCCGAGCATATGGCTAAGTAAGATTGGTTTTTTACATTAAATATCAATTTAGAGCCACTTCGGGCGATTCGTAGAAGCTGCGTTAAATAATTTCAAATATTTATGAATTGTGTATTATACTCAATAATGTTCTCTCTCAAATCACAAAGGTCTCAGAAATTTCCTTGCATGCGGGTATGCAAGTTTGATTTCTTACGTCGAATACTTATTCAGAACTAGTTCGACCACCTCTGTGCGAGCCATAGAGACCGAGATACATTTGTTTTAAATGTTTGAGAATTTTGCGTTACCCACATAGATATTTTCTCACGAATAACAAAAATCTCAGACATTTGCTACATGATCGAAAATCGAGTAAGTAAAATTGCTTTCATTCATCAAATCATAACTACTCTGGTAACCTCTTTGCGATCCGCCGAAGCTGAGATATTTTTGTAAATTTTTGAGAATTTTGTATTAGATTTAGTAATATTTTCTCTCGAATAACAAAAATCTCAGAGATTTCCGAGCATGAGGTTAAGTAGGTTTGGATTCTTGCGTCAAATACTAATTCAGAACTACTTCGATCATCTCTGTGTTATCCGTAGAGGCTGAGTTAAATAATTTTAAATGTTTAACAATTTTGTATTACACTCAATGATATTCTCTCTCGAATAACAAAAATCTCAGAGACTTTCGAGCGTGTGTCTAAGCAAGATTGGGTTCTTACATCAAAAACTAATGCAGAACTACTACAATTACCTTTGTGCGTGTTTCATGTTATAAGTTTCACTCTAAACCTTTTCATCTTTTGTATTTTTTGTTTTGAACTATTATGTTGGTTAGATTGCTGGCATTTATCTTTTTGTGCCTGATGTCTGTGTCTTGTAAACTCCACGCATATTTTAACCATCTGAAGATCAACACAACGTAAGCGATCGGCCGTCGAGAAGTCCAACGCTTACAGACGAAAAATCCTGGCTGAATTAAAACGGAACAAACGGTTTACCAAAATTATTTTTTTCGGTATGCCACGGAATTACACATGGAACAATGTTCGAAATCAATTTCGAACATACATTCCTTACAACGGTCTTCTAAATATCGTTTACCTTGTTTCACGAACTTGAAACGATCGCCACGCTCTTGTAGTGGACCTTTATTTCTCGGCAATGATGAAATATCAACCGCATGTAGCACATAATCTTCAACATTTCAATTATTTTATATCGTTGAATTTTGATGCAACTTTGGCAAGTTTCTGTATCAAATTGGGCCGTAATGATTCTCTCCCCACATGTAGCTAGTGGAACCCTCAAACTTCAGGTCATTTAATTTAAAACTAGTAGAACTCAACTCGAAAATCGGAGTAAAACCGAAATTAGAATGCAAACCAAGATCAATCGACATACAAATAATTTTAGGCTCAATATGGCCTAATAAATGCACAATTACAAAATTTTGGACTCTATTCGTTCTTGACCAAATTTCAGTTGTTAATTTCGGTTATGGTTCGATTTTCAAAATTATTTGTATGCCAATTGATCTTGTTATTCATTCTAATTTCGGTTTTGGTCCGATTTTTGATTTTGGTTCTGCTAGCTTTGAAGTGATAAAGCCTAATGCTTTTTCTAGAACGAGGAGAATAAAAAATTTTAATAGAGCATTTAGTTAGCCTATTATTAGCCTATAATTATCCATACGATCTTGTAATATTTTGCTGTATGGGTTCTGCTAGCTTTATGGACTTCTGATATTTGCGGTTCTTGGTAACTGGTTTAAATTTACACCATGTTGCTGCACAATCGTTTCCCTGCAATTTTGATGTGTTAGAGAGTTAAGAGCAAAACTGGGTAAACGGATTATTATTTTGTAAAGACTTACGCTCGAGATACATCAGGGTCGGCTTGCACTGGTTCACACCAAATTCCCTTACTATTTCCACAATTAATTCCCACATACAACCATTTACCATATTCTTGAAACATTCGTAATATTTGTTTACAATCATTAACTATCTTATTGTTTGCTTGTGAAAATGTCAAAATAAATAATTTGCATAATTTAAAAGAAGTTTAATTTTGAAGTTTCTAGTTCTCTTCGAGAATTCTGGAAAATAACAGGCCGATGCGATGCAATACGATAATACTATAAATGTTTGGAAAATAAATTAAACTTACACATGGAATTATTTTCACATACTTTATACCGTTGGAAAAATCTCCTTAGTGGGGAATTCAAGAATACATGAATTGTAACTTACGGATGTTTTAATAAATTTTGACAGATATCCACACAGGGAAAATGGATGTAGAATTCAAGAATACGGCTAATAGGGCTGATCCTGAATACCATACGACAATTTTAGACTTTAGTGAAATATGTATGTGAAAATAACAATATACCGGTACTGTTTCAATGTTTCGCCTCAATATACAAATAGCAAGCCATACAATTGAAATTAATTTTTTTTACAACAATAGAATAAAACCAGTAAAATTGATTCCGCCCTGTATGATTTATCAAACTCAATTGGTTTTATTTATTTTATTGATAGGAATGTATAGCCAACCCTTAACTTGTGTTTCGGATGACGCCGGTCTCGTCTATACACTCTCTTTACACAATACATAGGGAGGTTAGCACAGGTTTATTAGTAGCATGGAAATCGACACAATAAAATATAGTAAGTCGGTTAATAATTGATGTCTTTCTGTCTTATGGTGTACTCAGCTACTACTATTAAAGACTCTTCCAATAAGGACGCTCGATTTTTAAATGTAAATGTTGTGTTGTGGTATTTACTAAATTTTTTTTATTTCAAACAATATTTTATGGCATTAAGAATGGAATATAACGTCGTTCAAATGTCCGCTGCGGAAGATCCTTTCGAAAAATTTGTCGCATAAATCTGGCTGAATTTGCTGGATGACGTTCGTTATGTTGAGTTTGAGGCCAACAATGGTTTGCGGTTTATTCGCATAGACCTGCGATTTAAGATAGCCCCAAAGGAAGAAGTCTAAAAGCCTTAAATCGCACGACCTCGAGGAGTCGGTTCGGCAGGACGGTTGTGGCGAGAATAGAATTCACGTAATATGCGGAACGTTTTTCGAACGGATCACTGATTTTGAAAATAAAGTTTGATAATTTGCACACGTTGTACAACGCTATAACCTTCCATGGTGCTTGGCCATATACTACTGAACAATTTACAACAAATTTGACAGATGTTGCTTTAACAACATGGCTGCTATAACCTAACAAATTTCGAGCGTCCCTATTGAAAGACCCTTTATCTCCCTCTATATGATTTTACAGTAATTTTGCTCTTTCTTTTCATGATACTTATTTAGATCTCGAAGTTTGCCGCACTTGAAAGTTGTCCGTAGTCATTTTGAATAATTTATCCAATTTTTACAGGCATTCAAAATGTTTTGAAAGTAGTGGTTCATTTTTATAACTAATATCGTGTAATTGTTACATTTTGTGATATTATTCTATCTTTTCTTGCACAGCTTATACTTGGTATGTTACGTATACCACATGTCTATACCTCAAAATGCTTTTGTACAGTTGAGTTTGTAGTATATGACTGTATTTCTCGTATGAAAGAAAATTGGTTCTAGTAAAGTATAAAATATGCCTTATGTCGGTTGTCGATATGATTGATGAATTCCAACAAATATCAACGAAATTGCTATTGAAATTGCAGCCTTGGTAGAAGATGAAAGTAGTGCTGATGAGATCCGACTCTTTTAACTTGCAACAGAAGATTTGTTCTTATGGTCCTAAACAATGCCCACATTTAACGGTATTACATTTACGTAAACTACTCAACAAGTATTCCGGATGATATGGAATCGCCCATCCAGGTTTTTAATTTGTTATTTGCTGTCGAACTTGTAGAACACATTGTTTTGCAACCGAATTTCTATGCCGCACAAAAGAAAAGATCGTACTTACCTACAAATTCAAAAACAATTAATTTTTTTCTAGCCATAAACCTAGCTAGGGTATATATACTTGTGCATGGTTCCATTGCAATTGATGAGTCTATGACTCGTTTATGCAGTAGTATATGAAGAACACATATGGGCAGACAAATTTGGATACATCGACGGATTTCAAATTTATATTGAAAAATATAGGGAATTAACAATTAGATATAATAAAACAATTAGATCCAAGGGTAATAAAAGTCTTAACACGAACACTTGTGGGAAACAACTATATATTATAACTTTTCGTTAATTATTTGACGGTTCTGCCTCTACTTCGTGAGGTAAAAGGTGATACAATTCATGCTACAGGGACGATTAGAAAAAATCGTAAATAAGCACTTAAAGCGTGGTGCGTTTAACAGGGTTACTAGTGATGGAATTTCGGTAGTAAAATGGACGGATAAAAGGTCAGTATTTATAGCTAGCAATTTTGCCGATTCCTCTGTCATCGATTCAGTGAAGAGGGCAACTATAAATCTGGCAAAACACAAAACGTAAATTGCCCTATCGTTGTAAAACATTACAACTAAAACATGGGATATGTTTTGCAGATAAGGCTCACATGTTCAAAAGAACTTACGAAATCGACAGGAGCAAAGATGATAGCCTCGAATATTTTCACAGTTTGTAGATGTGACAGCTGTAAATTCGTATATAATTTAACAGTAACAATTTGAAAATATAATTTCGTATGCTAATCGTTTACTTGTATTAGACCCGTAATAGGAGCTGGTACGGAAATACCATTCAGAAAACGAAAATCTTAACCTGAAGCAAATAGACATAACAGCGTTTAGGCAAGGCGAAGCATATACCGCATATGGTACGTTGAGGTGATGTCCGTTCTGCAGTACTCGTACGCAACAACGGCGAACTAAGTGGTCTTGTAGTCCCTGCAAAGTAGCTTTGCGTATCTCAGATCGAAAACTACTTTCAAAATTTTCACAAATGAATAATGAATAATCCTGAAATATATTTCAATGAATTCTATATATTTAAATACTGGTGGAATCAGCCATAACATGTACCTAAAACACAGAAATAAATAAAAAACAATGTTTTTGCAAGTTGCGTTTGTTTATTACATTTAGAAATGTTAATTGCAAGTAGTTTCAGACATTTTATTTAATTAGCAATCCACAGTTTATAAAAAGTGAAATTTAAATTAATGAAATATTTTTAAATTAATTAGAGTTTAGTGGTTGATCGCACAACCACACCCTGCAGTAATCGTTGCATCTAACTGAAAGTTAATTTAATAATGTCCCGATAGCCTACATTAAAGGAAATAAGCAATTTAAAATTTTAATTAATTTAACATTTGAACCGAAATTCATGACAATCTTAAAAATAATAAAATTTAAAATAATATTAATTAAAACAAATAGGATGGATTAAGGTAAACGATTTAACCAAACTAAATCCAGAAATTTGTCCAACTTGTACTACTGTAAAATTGAAAATTAACTTTATATTCTTGTAGGCAATTTGATAGAAAAATTAACTAGATTTAGTTTAATTTAATTAGTAAAATTCACAGCTACAGTAAATGGTCAAATCATAATCATAATTGCATCCAACTGAAAAATAATTTAACTATGTATCAAATACTCTACATGAAAATAAAGATCTAAACGTTTGTGCTTTAAACAAACGACTATGTTAGAAACAATAAATTAATTAAGATTAATGAAAATAAATAACAAGTTTTGGGTACATCTGGAAATACAATTTTTTATTAATAAATTTAATTTCTCGAATAATTCTAAAAATTACTATGGAATAATTAATTTAAATTTCTTACAGATTGTGGTCTTAAAACTCCAAGGCGACGGTAATAACTATGATAATTAGTATTAACCGCTTACTCAAAAATTAAAATTACAATCATGTTAAACAATACAATAAATTCTTCATTTATTAATTAAAATTTTTTTAAATTTAAGTTACCTGCCACAAGAAAATAAAGAAATGATTAAATTCAATAAAATGTACGTATTGTAAACATATTTTACCTGGCAACCCTAGCTGCACGTCACTTTTCATACTCGTATCATATTTTGATAACAAGTATGTTAAGCCAAAATTCAATTCAAACCCGTTAAAAATTAGTTTCTTGTCTTTTAAAAATTTATTAATTAATTTAGTTCTACTTTCTCACACAGACATCACGTCTAACGCTTTTCAATTTTTTTTCGAACTTGTTTACCATAGAAAAATAAGTTTACCATAAATTTCTCAGTATTTATAAGACTAATTCCAATGTCATGATTGTGTTTGTGGCTTTACATTGCGTGCAATTGGAATTATCAGAAATTTTTTACTCAACTCATTTTTATCTCTCGATTTATAAAAATGAGAAATCTATGGTAAACTTATTTTTCTATGCTTGTACTAAACCAGCTATCTTCATTTTTGCCCTATTTAAAAAATAAATTTGGTTCACGATTTTATAAGTATATTGATATTTTTTAATTAATGCCTCTATTCCAAAAAATTGTTGGTCTAATTAAAAATCGCCGACAATGCACAAATTTGTCTCAGATATTTTTATGTTAGTGTAGAGCAATCAGACGATGATTTCATTTCTGAAAATGTTACACGGGGCCTAAGGAGTTAAATGATATTTTACCATATAGTATAGTATTCCTAAAGGGACATTATTCTGGATTTATTTTACCAACAAACCTACGCATAACAGTAAATTGAAAGTTTGAACAACGCAGTTCATTATTAAATTTTACTTAGAATTTAAAATTTATTTTGTTTACCTGCCTGCCTAAAAGCCTCTATACATGAATGAAACATTGTTTTTAGCAGAATACCATACATAATCGGGCTAAATATAATATTGTAACAAAATTTATTTACCCTCTTAACCAAACTTTTCCTCTACTGTGGTTTATATCTATAAACCTAGGTAGCGTATAGGTAGATATACCTTCCTTCTGTTAATAAAATGGTTGTGAAACAAAATTGCCCATCAGACGCACGTTTCAAGCAACAATAACGGGTTTAATATAAAATTCGATTCATAGACAGACACCACCAATTATTCATTATGTTTGTACTACTCTCATTTACAAGTACTAGAATGTACGAAAGCTTCTTAACCGTAGGCGAGATAACTTGATTTGACTTTTTAAACATTATCTTATTCTTGCATTGTGTTGTGTAGAAATGTATACATAAATATTCCTTTATATTAATTTTGTGTACCTAGCTACTTACATTAATGTATGTACGTATATCGATTTTTTATTCATATCATACATACAGCACACATGCCAATTTAATATTTAAGTAAGAAAAGCAATTTCCATACCTTACCATGCTGTTAAAATAATATTATGATTTGTTGCTAATGACTAATGAGATGTTAAAACGGTAAAATGCTTAGATATCAAAGCGAAATTGTCTGTTTCTCTTTTCCTGTTGTTTTTTTTTTGCGAGAGGTGTGTATGTAAATAAGTCATTTTGTATATATCGTAATTTATACAGGAACAACATGTTTAGGGCACTCGAGTCGAAATTATTTTACGCCATATTAACCTTGGATCGTTTTCTGAAAAAAAAAACACTTAAACAGTTTTTTACAAAAATTTACTAAACCGGAAAACTGTTCAATATCTAGCTACTTGTAACACCGAAAATCATTGTGCGATATTTATGTGGGCAAAACTAATTTAAAATCCGAGAAAGGGAAATCACGCTGTTTAATGCCAATATTGAGTGATATATAACCAGCTTAAGATTTATGTTATCTCATAGATTTCGGATTAGAAAATTATATATTGAGTAGAATAAAGCTGGTTTGAGTGACACTGATCCCCAACTAGATAGGTAGAACAAAAATTTGTGTGCAAGTACCTAAATGTTGATGGTGAAAATTGGAAGACAGATTATGATACAAAATTATATTTAGAGAACATACAGAAACATACGGTAACTGTTGGAATACTGTTATTTGGCAATTTCATAAACAATGTTTACGAAATTTGGTTGGTTCGTAATATGAAGGCCTCCTTGTATTTTACTTGTCAGCGTTTAGGTTAACATTTCATTTTAACTTACTTGCATGCATATAATTAATTTCCTTAATTAACGAGATCAAACTAGAGTACAGACAAGCAAATAAAATCGATACGTTCGATACGTTATCAATTCACAAGTAGTGGGGGATAGATGAATAGGTAAAATTTTTTTTTGTAATCGAAGAGACTGAACAAAGATACTGAGAGCGATTTTTTCGACTAAACTGCCGACTAAACTAAATTAATGACTGATTCCATATCATTCATTCAAAGGTGGCACAAGTATCTGTTAAATATGCTGTGCTTCCGATTGTAAACTAAACTAAATTATGACTTTTCATACGTCATATTGTTTTTCAACAACACTGGTTTGTTATTATTTGAAATCAAGGAAATAGAAAAAATAAAACAAATATGGACATGGAAATCGCATTATTCATGATGAATGTGGTTATAAATTCCAATCGAAATTTAAGGAAACCAGGTAATATTTTGCAACAACATAACCTGAAAAGTAATAGGAATAGTTATTTATTGATTTTTATGTAATCTTAAATTTCAGCCACATCAAAATTTTGTAAAAATAAAAAAAATACAAACGACAACTAAATAGTGAAGTAACCTCAGCAGGAGTCTAAATGATAAAACCTGGCGGCTAATAGCATAACGACTTATTAATTTAGTTTAGTCGGCAATTTAGTCGAAAAAATTGCACTCAGGCACACAGTCTAAGATTGTTAACACAGTTGTCAGTTGTGCGAGTTACGCAAGCGTAATTAAAGTCAGTCAAGTGGTCGTTCGTTTGAAATTTTAAAACTGTAAAATGTGAAAATGTGACTTGTGAATGATTAAAAAATTAACTAAAACAAAATCTAAAAATATAATCGCTCGAAAGTGATGAAGTTGCAATTAAAAATTGGTGTTTATGAATTAGCTTTTTATGAATAATATTTTAGTTAGACATGAAACGATTAAAAAATATTTGGGCATTTTATTTTTAAATTTAAGTAGTTTGTGTTTTTTTTGTAAATGAAATAAAATATTAGTCAAAGCAAGAACTTAAAATTAAGTGATTTGGTGAATAGTCATGGCTGCAAGAACGCTCGCAGACTGGTTAAGTCCCAAATCAAAAAAATTCAGGAAACGCAAAAAACTAATTTATTGTTAAAGTTTAAAATGTAACAAACATTTTTTGATAAGAATTACTTTTAAAAAGTGGTTTGAAATTAATAATTCATCGAAAAATTGACAATTATAATGATTAATTAAATAAACGGACTTAGACAATTTGTGATTTCAAGGAAATAATTAATTATGATTTTTATGTATTTTTTCCACATAGGTATGAACAGTAAAACAATTTAAGTTAGTATAAAATAAGCACAAATTATTCATATTTCACTTCAGTCTTATATTTAATGTATTCAAAAAAAATTATATCACATTTAAGAATCACAAATTCAAATTATATAAATTGATTAGTCAGCGAGTGATAATCACTCGGCATTGTAGTTTTGAGTGACTGTAGAGCTGGGGAATTAGTTGAAATGCTGTCGGTTTATTTTATTATTAAACCTTTGTGGCATATCAAACCAATCGTCATTGAATCCAAGTTTCAACTTAATTTTTCCATCGGTGTGATACTTAATTACCCGAATTTGATTTACTGTGGGTTTTCCAACAGATTTTCCTGGCCTTATAGACATGTAGAATTTCATTAAACTAAAGTTTTTAAAAAACGTATGATCTAAATATTCCACTTGGTTTCAGATTTATTCTTGCTTGCCTGCACACAGCAATATAATCGCCTGGAACGTTAATGATTCTATTTTTAATTTGACGCTTAATTATCGAATGCATGGAGTCTACCTCCGTTTGAGTGTGACCCTTTTTCAATATTTTTTGAGTTATAATTAAATCGGACGTCATTACGATTTTTAACAATGCATTTGAGAGAGTGGAATTTCGGGTTTGGTTGGTACATCCATCACTGTAAAAAATTATTTCTTCCTGCTGGTCTCATAAGGTAGTATTTCATTTAAAATAAAATAACTTAGTATAGATGAGAACTCGTTTGAACCAACACCCCCTTCACCCTCATGCCATATAAAGCAGTAACCGTCGTGAGTCTTTAAATTATAGACTGTAAAGTTGTGTACTACCAGTTTAGTTGATAGGACTTAGCAGGACTGACTGTTGATTCATGGTAAAAACGTTTTGAATGTTACTCTCTTTGTCCTTCAATTTTCCTTCGCATTCTTTTTAACTATATTATTTATCCAGTTTAACATCGTCCCATGACTCATATTTAGGGTATTAACGAACATGTTTGAACGAAACTCTATACTGGACTGTTGCGCCGATAGAAACTGTTGCGCCGAATTCTGCGCTTTTCCGCTATTTGTGTATGACTCTTCACAAACATTTTTTTTCATCCCAGCTCATTACCCAAAAATCGTTGAGTAAAGCTATTCAGTCTTGCTCAGTTATCGATTGACATTTTATGATTGAATTGGCATTATTGGAGAGGTTATACAGTTACATCTTTTCATATTTTTGGCTGGTTTGATTATGTCGTATCTCCATTGATTATTGGTCTTCTGGTTTGATTTATATGGCTGTCCTTTCTGTCTCCGAATAGCATTTCTTCTAACCTTCCATTGATTTATTACAATTTGAGCTCATTTACATCTAGCTTTTCCAGGTGCTCATTGTGTTTGCTCTTCAGTTTCATTTTTCGTATGGGCTGTAAAAATTAAAATGTTAAAATTTATATTACTGCTTGTGTAGTAGTCTCAATATCAGCACAAACCTCAATCATATTCTCTTCGGGCTTTGAAATCATTAATGATCCGTTATTTTTAATTTTACAGTTTAAAACTGAATGACCTTTCCCGAGTTGAACTAAATGTTCGGTAGTTAGCTTTTGGCCTAGGAGCACGTTGATCATTTCTAATCCACGCGACATTGTATACAGGACTAATAAACTGTTTAGTGAGTTCATTAAAAAAACTATCGGTATAAATAAAAAAATAAATTAATAATCTATTAAGTAAAATTATGCCATCTACAAATTAGCTTACCAAATGCATATGTCCCATATTCTTATAAAAAATATCAAATCGCATATTCGCTAAGTCCATAACTTATTTAGATAGCATTTGACAAATTAAATATATAAATAAATCAAATTATTACAATACAAACACATAACACAAATATTAATTACACAATTATATATAAATAATAACTCAAATCTTACCGCGATAGTATTTTTATTTTAAATTAAAGCCGGAACAGCTCATTTCGCTCACCAATTCAATATCACACTGAGGAGTTACACAATTTGCTTTTGGATTTAACCACATTTCTTTTTGTGACATAAAAGAAAACGCGGGAAAGTTACACAACGAAAAGTATTACCAAATGAAGCAAAATTTCCTCCTCTATAAAACGATACTACCGGGTGACTGACACGAAGTGTTACCAACTTCAGACTGTCATTGTTGTCAAACCAATAATGACAGAGCGCTCAAATTTACACTAACGATAGTTCAATCCATTGTTTACAAGCGTACAAAAGCATTTTAGTGGGAAATATTCTAAAAAAACTTATCCGCAATGGAGTTCAAGCGTAATAGTGTGATTGCTCTATATTTGGCTGGAAAACCACAGCCGCAGATTGTTAACCAGTTAAAACATCTGCATGTGAATAAAATGTTTGTGTACCGCACCATAAATCGTTATAACGATACTGGCAGCATTGCAAAACATCATGGTGGTGGACCGAAACGCACTGCAACATCGCCGGATATCACTCGGAAGGTGAAGGCCAAATTGGCTCGGAATCTGCGCCGTAGCAGCAGAAAAATGGCTCGTGAGCCGAACATTTCGCTCGAACGGATGCTGCAACTATTGAAAGATCATCTTGGACTAAAGGTCTTGAAATTCCATAAAACGCATGGTCTCACCGATGCTCAAAAAAAGTTAGAGTGGAAAGAGCAAAGAAGTTGTTACGCTTGCACGAAAGTGGCGATTTGCCGAATTTGGTTTTCTCCGATGAGTCACCGTTCGTTGTTGAGCAATATTTGAACAAGCAAAACGACCAGATTTACTTGCCCGGTCGTTCTACTGAAAATTTGGACCAACGCGGTTCATTTCCACTGCCCAATGGCCGCCAAATTCACCGGATGCACGTCCGCTAGATTTCTCGGTTTGGGGTATTTTGAAGAGCGAGGTTGGGACAAAAAGTACCAAAGTGTCGATCATCTCAAGCAAGCGCTTCGCCGGGAATGGGCCAAAATATCGCAGAGCCACTTTCGTGCTGCATGCAATAGCTTTGTCGGATGTTTGAAGGCCATAATCGCGGCTAAGGGTGGCCAAATCGAAAACTGCTACTGCAATTCGAAAATTTAAATATTTGTGAACATTTTTTACTTTGATTCAATAAAATTCATCCAAAAATAAAAATTATGTGGCGTTTTGTTTTGGTAACACTTCGTGTCAGCCTGTAAATATAAAAAATGTCCCAAAATGGACTTACATAAGCCGTGTTTTAATAGCCGTGTTTTAATATTGGAGCATTATCCGGCGCCGAAGGGAAATTTCTACTGAAACTGTAGCTATTTATTCACTGATGTCGCTATACCATACAAATGAAAAAATAAATTCATCCATAAAACAAACATTTAACGATCTGAAATATACCAATTAACATTTATTTTGGCATGACGTTATAAAAAATAAATCATCTTGCTGCGTTTTAAATTTTTATTGTAAGATTAATTTTCTAATTGGGTTGTGCAAAACAAAGGAAATTTAAAATTTCCCTTTGAAATGGATAGCGCTCTAGCGGCTCCCGATAAATAGGTAGAGCAAGATATTTTTTTATCGATTTTTAACTAAAAAGTTGACTGAAAAATCTTAGTTTAGAATTAAATAAATTAATTATATGCAAAAATATAAATATATTGTACGTCGTAAATGAAGCAATTAAAAAACTAAAAAACTATTCTTATTTAACATCATAAAGACACCTACACTTAAGCAAAATATTAGAAAGAAAATCTGAAATGACGTGAGTATTCGGTATTGTGGATAAATGGGATGCATTTCCTTCTTTTTCTCGTATTTAAGTCAGTGAAAGATCAATTTAGTGCTTTACAAAAATTTAAAGAACCCCCAGACTGAGCGGTTGGTGAAGCGACCGTTAAAAGGTAAAGAAAACTAGATTTATATTAATTTCTGTTAACTACTTGTTTTCGAAATGGAGGCCTGTTCGTTACAGTGGCACCCAAACAAAGACTTATAAAAAATTTCCGAGTTACAGTTCTTTATTTCATTATTTTGTGTTTTCTCGAAATAATTAAACAGCTGACAAACAATCGTATATTCTTACGTCTTTTGACTTTGATGTGTCGTCTAATTGTTTTGATAACGATTCTTCATAATAACACGTCGTTTCCCCTATTTTTTGAGTTTATTTGACCAACAGTTTCTTTTGTGTAGAACAAATATTTAATTAAATTTCAATTTCATCATGATTTCAACGATATTTTTTTCAATTGTAGTATTATCATAATGAATAAGACTAGTGGATATCAATAACATGTCCGTAGTTCTTACGTTTGAATTGGTTATACCAAGTTGTGAATGGTGGATTAAATAATTAAACACAGTCTAAAACTTAATTTTATTACATTAGTTTTTAATTATAACAATTATTTTATTTCACTGTAGTATAATTTTTATATAATTAGTTATTTTAATAGTTAATGTATTATTAATAAATTATTGAAATGTTTTAGGAAGATAGGAAAGGAAAAATACAGTATGCTGGAATATAGTAAAAATGTTACCGTGTTATCACTTTCAAAAGCAAATCGTAATAGGACTCACAATAACAATTTTTATGAGCAACTCATACATAATCATAAAAAAGTGGAAATTGTATAGGGGATAAGTAAGGTTGAGTGGTACATTACAACACTTCTCTCTCCTTTTAACAAACGACGACCTCAGGTTGCCGTTTGAGATGAGTATGTATGGTTTAGCCACTCGGCCCTTTATTACTGTGAAACATGATAACCCATCGTTTAAATATTAAAATTGTAAATATTAAATTTGGTAGGACATTAAAATAAATAGCTAATGACGTATTACATAATTTTAAAGAAAATACAAGTTTCTTTAATTTTATTTCAATGTTATATTTCTAGATAACTTAATATTTATTTATTTGAATAATTTAATAATTTGTTTATTTATTGTCACATAATTTAATTTATAAGTTTGGTTTTAATATTTAGTAACTTAAATTAATTTCGTACATACACCTTATCAAAATTTAATAGTACATATATGTGTAGTTGTAAATCGAATCAATGATAAATATACGAAATAGTTAAATGTGACGTAATTTTAATCGTTTCTGGTGAAATTACTTCAGTTACATCATTCAAATCTGGTGAAAATTCTTCAGAGTACATGGACCTAACCAAAGCGAATCAAATTTGGATTTTCTGGTTCCATTTCTTATATAAACGTGATCACGATTCTGGAATTGTTTGGAGGTGCAATTTTTGCCGTAATATTGTTTTGATCTTTCTTTATTTTGAACAAGTTTAACGTGAGCTATTTTAAAAGACTGTTGAAGTTTAAATTTAAGATTACAGAAGTAATCATCGTAGTTGTAAAATAACTCGACATTTTTGGAAATCGAATCTGGAATATTCGGTTTACAACCAAAAACTAATTCGTATGCATAAATTCAGTGGAGGTATGAGGTGTTGTATTATAAGGGAAAGTAGCATATTATAACCATGAATCAAGGGGATCCTTATCAACATAATTACGTAAATATTCAACTAAGGTCTTATGGCTACGCCCGAGTACATCATTGGTTTGTGGATGATATGCACTCGTATTTAACTTCTTAATTTTCAGCATTTTTCATATCTGTTTAAATAATTTCCCCATGAAATTAGACCCTTGGTCAGTCAAAATAGAAGCGTGGTAACCAAATATACAAATATAATGTTCGACGAATGCAGCAGCTTCTAGATTGCATCGTGATTTATGAGAAGAAGCGAACGGGTCGACAATGTCTAAGAATATTTTTTCAAAAGGTTTTGACGACGTGCTTGTAATTTTTATTTCTGGGAAACAATAGAAATTTCGTAATCTTTTAAAAGTTCGATAAACACCCTGATGGGCTTCTAAAGGACCATCGTGGTATTCTTGAATAATAGATGGCATGCTTATTTGTTAAATTTATTGCGTCAACTAATTGGAACACTTTTGTTTTGTTTTTCTTTATTTAACAATTTAGATTTTGAACGGGTTACAACATTGCATTCGGTATTATTTATTATACTCTGGCTTAAAGCGTCTGCGTTACTATTTAATTTACCTGGCTTATGCACAAATTTGTAATCATATTCGTCCAGTCTAACTCTCCATCAAGTAAGCCGCGAAGATGGATTTCTGATATTGCAAAGCCACACTCTTACTCAAGAATTCCTTCATTTTCGTAAACTTCTTCACAAAAAGCGTCCTCTACGAAAGGAGCATATTTTTTTAGAAGATCCGTTAATGGTTTGGTAATTTTTGAGAAATTAGAGCAATATTTACCATAATACCCAGCGAGTCCTACAAACGATTTTAGTTCGCGAGGAGGAAAATTGGAAATTTTACCGCATTTATTTTCTTAGGATCTGGTTTAATACCTGATTGTGTGATTAGGACATTTACTAAATAATACATTTCTTTACATAGGAATTGGTACTTTTCAAGGTTCACTTTTAGATTATAGGCTCAAAGACTAGAAAAAAACTGCAACTAAATTGTTGTTGTGATCAATCAGGTTTTTACCAAAAATCATAACATCGTCTAAATATAACAGACATTTTAAGTGAATAAACCACATAAAACATTATTCATGAGCCTTTGAAATGTATTTGGAGCATTTGGACCATACTCAACCGAATAAATTCATAGGCCCAGTTTCAGTGTTGAATGCTTTTTTTTTTCATGATCCTTTATATCTATTGGGTTGAAAAATAGTAAGATCGACCTAATTTATCCAAAATATCTGTAATATTTGGCAATGGAAATACGTCGGGGATAGTGAGTGCCATTTACGTTCATTCGTATTCGATTTCTTGGGTACGCAAAGTAGTGGGAAGTTCCATGAATATTTTGGGTCTTCTATTATACCATCAGCTTTCATTCCAGAAATTTGTTTATTTACTTCAGCTTTAATACTATCAGGCAGACGATATAGTTTCCAAAAGTAGTGTGGAGTTTGATATTGTGTGAATTTGATAGGAAGTTGTGTCCGTGACTGGTAATTTGTCTCCGTCAAGAAGAAAAATGTCATTGAACGAACGACAAATTGACAAAACAGAATTTTGTCCTTCGCTATTTAAATGTGTTAAATTAATTTTGGATTCTAGTAAGGATAGCCTATTATTAATATTAACATTTATTGAAACCAGTGTTGTGCAGTTACGCGTAAAAAATATTTTTTTACATTTTTTACGTAAATAATATAAATAATAAATACGGTGAAAAATTGTAATATATGTAAAACATGTAATTAATTAGCGACATCTGCATGAAAATCCTTAAATTAGTAAAATAATTTAAAATGCATTATTTTCTAGTAGATAATACAACCATTACAAGCAGCTACATCTATTGAAAGTTTTAAATTGATACATTATAGATTATTTTGTGGGCCTGACATCTGCTAATTAATGGCGCTAATACCACAATTTAATGTGTAAATTATTACATTTATAAATATTCATTAGTATCAATAGTTTTAATAAATATCCATGCACTTTTCAATAACGTTGCATACGTTCCATATTATTTAGAAGCGTATAATTCGCTTGAAATTTGAATAAGGGGAGACATAATAATAGCAGATCCATCTATGATCCAAAGGATGAAATATATTGTTAATAGGTCGCAGGGACTCAGAGAGCTTATACAAATTTCATTTGATTGGATTTCTGGGAGCGCCAAATGAGGCGGAAGCGTTAAATAATTGTAAAAAAAAATTTTAGTATCTAAAAATTTTGTCCCATCACTTTTATCAGTGTACGTGTTTACAGTTTTACTACATGCATTTAACAAAATTCGAAAAACCCGGGTTTACGAGTATTGGTATGCAAAGGAAATTAGAAACAAAAAAAATTATTTTAGCCATCAATAAAATTAAAATTCAAATGTCAAAATGTCAATAGATGTAGTTCCATGTAATGGATTTGGTGGACATGGAATGGACATTTTTCACATTGGTTACGCCATTAATGTAACGTAATTAATTTGCACAACACTGGTTAAAACTATATGAAAAACATTAGAGTTATCTAACGAATCAGTTTCAATATTTAAATTGGTGTTTAAATCAACCTCGTACTCATACGAGTTTACTACGCTAACAAACGTGCTGTTGTTTTCAATTTTTAAAATAGAATTTGCAATGAATATTCCAGGCACGATTTCCTTTAAGTAACAAATTTGTTCTGAATTTTTAGGAAAATGATATTTTATTTGAACATAAGTTTCACTTCGAGCCGTAACCATAAATACTCGTACTTTCGGAATTTGTGAAAAAGTATATGTGCAAAATCCATTTTCAGTAAATAGGTGAATGCAGTTTGACTTGAAGCCCAGTTTGCAATTATAAAAGTTTAGAAAATCTTTTCCCAATACGCCTGAATATTGTATGGGGAAGTCATTTGGAACTACTTGAAAATCTTGATGACATGAAATTAAATCTGGAAAAATTAATTATAATGTAGTTAATCCAATTGTTTCGAAAGAATCATTTGAAATTCCATTGAGGAAAATAAAAAATCTTCATCAGGAAATAAATAGTTATTTCCCATCCCATGATAATACTTGATCTAAAGTGTTTATTCGTCAAATATCTATGATAAAATGATACGAACAAAAGCCGTAAGTTCAGATTGGCACAATGGTCCATATCTTTATAGCCTATTCAGTAAATGTATGAATTATTAATTTAAATTAATGGTTCCCGGAAACCACGTGTGAAGTGGCCGATCTCTTTTAATTTTAACACGGCATCATATCCCCTGTGCAAAATAAAATTCACATAACGATCCGTATGTTGAGGTTGGCGCTAAAGCATCATGGGATCGCCAATTTTAAATAAAATATACATTTTAGATTTAAACGAATTGTTCCTTGGAACCTAAAGTGTCGTAACCGATCTCATTTGAGATCGTGTGTTACGGCCACCGTAATGAATATCAATTTAAATATTAATTTATCGTTTGAATTTTGTCTTTTATTGTTAACGTAAATTATATTGAATTATTACACTGTAAATAAAACAAAAAACAATTAAAATGAATAAGAAACGTAGTAAACCTATTATAAAATAAAAGTAGTTGCGCTTTTGATGTATTTTCCTCGCCTCTTACCGCTCCGCAACACAAATGTCACCAAAACCAAAATAAGTTTATAGGCGAAGAGGTAAGAGGCGAGGAAAATACATCATGTAGTGCATACACGTCTAAATAGGCCCATTGAAATATTAAAAAATGAATATGAAAAATATTAAATAAAAGTTCAGTTCGTACTCAGTTGCAGAAGCAAAAAGTTAATTTTTAACGGAATTCGAAATTAAATTATTGTTTCCCAAGCACTTGAAATGTCGTCATCAATCTCTTCTCATTTCGACACAATATGGTGACCTCTATCTGCAAAAGAAATCCCAAGAAAACAGTACGTTCGACCATTCAGTTTATGCGTGAGTTATTGGTTTAAATTAATTGTTCGCGGGATCCACGAGTGTCGTAACCTATCTCTTCTAATTTCAACACGACATCATTTTCGCTATCAATGGTTCCCTGGAACGTAATGTGTCGTAACCGATCTCATTTGATATCGATTGTACATAATGTGTATTACCTTCGAATAAAAGCCCAAGACCACCCGCAAGCAGTTTACACATCATTGAACATCAAACATTCCTATGCTGGTATGCCTTCATTTATCTCAATAAGTTTGAACTACAATACATAATGTGGTTTCATTTCACTACATTCCAAAATGTAACTCATAATTTGTTAGGTATGGTATTGTATCTAATATATTCAATATCGGCTAACCAAATTAGAAAAATTGAATTAAAAAAGCGTTTCTTCTGAATTTAGGTAGGAGCCTTTTAAATCATTCTGAAAATAATTTAGGAAAGGTGGTAGAAATGGAATAATACATCTTGATTTTATAAGGGTACTTCTCAATTCATTTTCAAAATGTTTTAAGAAAGGTAAAAACCTGAAAGAAGACCTATAAATTAGGTTCGTCGCTTAATTGGGAATGTCATTTTTGCTACAGATAATATACACAGATTGGGATGGGAATACATTCGGAATATTTTTTCTTACGAACGCAAAATTTGAGGAACCTATGTGTTAACCGTCTACTGAGCAAATTAAGGCCTCTATTTCCTTAAGCGTATCGCTTCATGCGACGGTACTATGGATTTTCTTGGTTACTAGATGGTAAAATCGAAATATGCTGAATAATTACGTACAAAACTCGCAGTGAATATTTTTTAAATCATAGTTGGCTGCCTAAGTTTGAAAAAAAAAAATCTATTTATTTTTTTTGCATCAAAATTTCAAGTTATGAAAATTGTCGTTTGAACTGATAGAAGTCACAAGAAAATATTTATTAAGCAGCATACTAAGATTTAAAAAACGTACGTTTAATAATCTAGTAACAAAGAAGAAGAGTAGTCACGTCGCATGAAGTGATGCGTCTAAAGGAATAAGGGTGTAAAACGAAATAGATTTGTAATCTGTCAAAACAAATTAGTTAAATTACGCTAAACAATAATCTGAGGGCGGAATATACATTTTAGGCGTTTTCTTTGGTTTTTATTAGAATTCTTATACTTGAATTTTCGGACAAAAAACTTGTTCCCAATAAATGATCTGTGAATTTGTATATTGCTTGCCTTTCTAATTCATAAAAAATATAATAATCATTTTCATTAATACACTATTATATATAGAAACAATTCCATTCCGGGAAAATTTTAAGTTTTTGCAGCAGTAATCAAGTATCCAATACAATTGTTGCCGGGAAAATTGTAGCTATAACTAAACTATGTATTTACCTAAAATTTAACAGGTATGGCGAATCATTGTTTTAAAATTTATAATCAAAACATTTTTTTACTCAATTATAGAGTTGTCAAAAATATGTTTTGTATTACATTTCGTAAAAAATATTCAGAGTCCTCGCGATCGTTTCAATTCATTCTGTGGAATGCAATCATGAAAATACCTCATAATTTAAAATCCTTTAGTTTCTGTTAAGACACCCTGTCTTTACTCTTTGTTCTAAAATTTTCTATAGAATTTAAAACTTTCATGAACGTCGTTTAGTTTTGTAAGTATTATTATAATATTTTGAAGTTGAAAGAACTTAAGTAATAATAATAACACGTCTTGCATTACAAATTATGTATGTATGTATTTTCCTAACACGACCCATTTTCCAAATAAATTTAAACTTTTTCCCAAAGTCATATTAAACTTTTTTCTACCTTTAAAGTTAAACCAATAATAGACTTTGGAAATAAACAAAAACTTAGTTGTTTTAGATTCTTTATCAAAAAACATTACCGACTTCAATTAATTTTTACAAGATGAAAATTTTCCTCGTAATTTTCCTTCGTCAATTTTAGTGCAAAGCCAAAGATTTGTCATGTTTTAGCTAGGGAATCAATACCAACTAAAATACATTGTAACCACGGCATTTAATGAAAAGACTCATCATCAAATTAGTACAGACGATGCCAACATTATTCGAGCAAAAATAAATTCTCTGTTTTTATTGTTGATTTATCACGATTGGCAAAGTTTCGTATAGGGAAGACATTGAATTAGGACCATTCACCATAAGCAAATACTCATCAAGTTTGTGTTCAGAGTTTCATTTTGGCATTTAAATTACCCCTCCGCTAAATTTACTGTAAACATATAAATATCTATTAAAATTCATTACCTTACACTTGAAATAAAATAAGAAACAACAGATATAATTTTCTTTGCCAACAATTTTCCTACATCTACTAACTTTGAAATTAAAAAAAAATTATTGTATTAAAGCATTTGTCGCCATTATGCCCTTTTTATTTATTTTAAGTCTCCCGCTTTTTTCTGTTGCTGTAGGTTTGGCAAATTTAGAATTTAATTGGATCTAAAAGTATTATAAAGTCGTGCCATAAAAATAAATGTATCTAATAATTTTACTTACACCAACAATTGAACGTCTTGAGAACGTATATTAAAACAAGTGAAAATGGTTCGAAAATAACTTGGTGTATATTGTTATATTTTTATGGATTGTGCCGTGTCGTCGCGTTGTTGTTGTTGTCATCATCCGTCTAAATATTTTCACTTCTTATGTATGTTTTTCTTTTACAAAATTATTTTATTTTTGGGTTTCCCACATAACAAAGTTAGATGGGATAAGTATTATTGTTTTAACATTTCTCGATAAAAACACTCGTCCTCAGGACTCAGGAAAACTTGAGGGCTTCCTATTTTCACAAAATAATAATCGATCTAAATGAAATTTTGTACACACTGTTCTTGTTAGCACATGATAAATATTTAGTGTTACCATAGTAATTGACTTAGAAAATTGGGCGTTATATTTTCAGAAACATACTATTGGAAGTAACAAGGAAAATGCAATACTGCCGCAATTGGATAGAATTTAGAATTAATTGAAGAATTTTGCGTGCTATATATTTGCCCTAATATTAATTTTAATATTAATTTAATTAAGTTTTGGGTTTAGATTTGTATTTAAAAGTTATTCTAAATTAGGAAGAGCTTATTTGTCGGATATTTAAACGTCCTTTTAGTTATTGCATATGAAGGCCCGGTAGTAGTTCTTATCCTAGGCATTATATGAAATTTAGTTTCAGCTTTGACCGTCAAGGAAACCGAGTTTTTGTGAGTTTAAGGTCCAATTTAGAACTGGTAAGTTTTCACTTCTGTACAATGTTCTCCGGATAACGGTGCAGTCTAGGTGCAGTTCTCCCAAAAGACACTTACAAATCTAAAATAAAATTAATACAACTTATATTCAATTCATTAATACATCTTACAATTGGAAACTGGTCCTCCCGTTCATAATGAATAAGTAATAGGAATTTCTATTCACACTTTTGTAACTATTTCAATAAGGAACTCATATTTGAATATCGTATCGAATATAACGAAACTTATATCGCATATTAGAAATTTTTATTAGATGGGATCTCTTATTTGCGTTAGAAAGTTATATTGTTATCCCTATACTCCTACTTTTATTGAGAATTTCTATTCCTATTTCCATGGAAAGCTTTTCTCATGTTTTGGCACAGTTCAATATGACGATCGTCATATTGGTCGTAACGATCGTCATATTCATCGTGACGAAATGGAAATTCGGGATCTTTCATTTCTTTTAGGAAATTTTGTTATCTTCCGAACACCTATTCTCATTACAGATAACACTGATTTATGAAACGGTTTTAAAAAAGCCAAACACGTTCATTAGACACCTTTGTTTATTTACTTATGTTAACATTAGGAAGGAAATAATTTAAAGTGAATTGGCTGAGTTCGGAATCTTTCTTCAATGTAAAATTTATCGGTGTTACCCAATTCAACTAGACGAGATATTTGGTAGGTGTTGAAATTTATTGTATGTAGCATAATAGGTTTGTAGATATGTTTAGTTTCAGGTACTTCAAACTGTAAACTCCTAGTATCATGGTGTGATTTGATCTTAAGCCTGGCTGTCTTTCCCTGGAATACAGAAATCGAGAATTAGTTTTTCCCTATCGAAATCGTAAAGTTAAACCATTGCCAAACTAATTTAGTTTCCGAAAAAATTTTCGCCAACTATTTAACTCAGTATGCCTGAAAAAATTAATTTTGACCAAGATGTTACATAAATATTTTCTCAATTCCCTATTCTCGGTGAAAGCAGGATAGTGTCACGTGGAAATAATCGGTTTATACTACGATCGCAATCCGATATTTACAAATTCTTGAACGATACTTTTAAAATTAGTAAGTTTTCAAAACTTGTTGTGAAAGGCGACTGAAATAACAGATTCCGTCTAAATATAACTCGATATTCTCTGAAGTGTTCGGACTCGAGATTAAAAATGTTCACGTGGAATGTGCTATCTCTAGCAATGGTAGAGTTTCGCTAATCAATCCACGGAATGACGAAGAACCGAGATATTTTTACGTTTTGTTATACAAACACAAAATTCGTAAAATTGAATGATAAATTGGTGACATACAATTTGGTTGAACGGACAGTTAGTCTAACAAGATGCATCATCCGTAGTACTTTTAAGACTCAAATTTTATATGATTTTGAGGTTTATTTTGAAAACCTGGACGGCATATTAGGTGCCTAAATTTAATTTTTGATCGAATTAAATTAAAAGGATCAGTAGACTTTTCTAAAATTTTAGGTGCTGTCATGGTGATGTCATGTTTTAATAAAAATACAAATATGTACATTTACACATGTATGAAATGAACTAACTATACAGGGTATCCCAGAATTGGACGATCACACGAAGCAGAGTGAAAGGAGGGCTCATTTCCAACAAAAACAACCAATTGATTTTTTTTCGAGCATAAGTTATTCCTCTCCTATCACCATGCTTCGTTTGATCGTACAATTCTGGGACACTATGTTTATTAATGTACATTAAAAATGTTTCTACAATTCATTAAAGTAGAATGAGTTCAAAATTGGCGCGAGACGTCGATCTATTTCATTTCGTCCATCATTTCTTTGATGAAGAATTTTTTTTATTTTTTATGGAAATGTAGAAGCACAGAGAAGCGAATTAAATTTTTCATTTGAACTAAAAACGTCAACATTTATTTCTGATAATCCCAATGTCATCGTTGTTTTATGATTTTTTGTTGAACTGCGTTTGCGTTTTCACTAAGGAACAAAATATTTTTGATTGTGTTCGGCTATGCACAGAAAATTTAGCGGCAGCTTAAATTTTTTACAATTACAAAGGATCTGGTAGTTATTTCGTTGTTCAGGTCGGTTGGCTCTGGTTGGGGTTTCGTTAGATGGCTACGTGTTCGAATCAAAATTTAAAAACTCGTACCAGCCACCACGGAATAAAGTACGGAATAAAATATTAAGATTTGCTTTAAAAATGACATGACGAAGACATTGTTCAACATTTCTCCCATATCATTACAATTAATATTTTCTAAGCAATTTTTATGATCTAAATTTGGAAAACATTTTCGTTTTTATATTTGTCAAAAATGATAAGCCAAATTATTTCGTTGAGGTACCATCTGTGGGCTAACATGTTTTTAATGCAACAGCTGCAATAGATGAACTAATTGCGGTATTGAGACTAGGGAAAGTATAGAAAACGCCATATGTGGAAAATGTGAAGCTCAGATATACCCAAGACACTTTTTTCATTTTTAAATTGATAATTTGAATATCAATTGTAAATAAATTTATATCATCCAATATACAAATAATATTAAACTTTCCAAGAGGACTTTTGATAGTTAATTCATAGAAAAGTCTGACTAAACTCTTTTCGTAGTAATATTCCGCGAGAACACATAGGTACAAGTCTCAATAATTTTTCAATTTCTGTAGAAAATCAATATCCTTTCTAGGTGCTGACACTGCCGATTCACATGTAAACCATTTCTTTAAATATATCTTAATTCCAAATATGCAAAACGATTTTCTTTTCTGTATCTGAAACTACCTACGAATAAACAAATATTATTAGTTTAGAATAACGTTACGAAAATTATTGCAATGTTGACTGAATAAAAACCATTTGAGTGAATAAATAATTTTAGCCATATACCTTGCTCTACTAATGCCACATGGGACGGAATCATGAATGTCGCACGGAAGTTTTAGACGGTAGTGTAATTTTATATCAAAAACATTAACCATTTTACTGGGCTGGAATGTTGTACCATTACTATTTTCGACTTTCGACGTAGTTTATTTCCCATTTTTTACGAGTAAATTGGCAGCCTATTTCATTTCCAAAATTACGCATTTTCTAATGTGTTCTCGAGCAAGCTGTAAAACAACATTCTATTTCTTTTCTACGATTTTTAAGACTACTAGCAAATCATGAAAATCAAATTCATTCGCCAACTTTATAGTTACCATATTTCTATAAATCAGGGGCAGGATCATGAATTACGACCGGAAAATTTAAACGAATTGAAATATATTTTCAATCATACTCTATTAAATTTATTAAAATTTGCCTTAGTAGATGTGGGGTAACGCATAAAAGCAATTTCTATATTACTTTAAAAGTAATGACTAATCTGCTATGAGATTTTCGAAATCGAATTATTACCGGTAGTACATTCCGTTTAAAATTACTCGATAATGAAATAGTTGTCGAATACTATTTTACCGTTAAACTTTCGTATATTGTATTTTCAAACAAAATATCTAGGCCAATTTTGATAATTTTTCGATTTTTGTTGTGTTTGTCCATTGAAATATTTTATTTATGTTTCTGGTTGGATTCCATGATCTGGCCTCAGGTTGGAGTTAGGTTGAGTTGAAATTAGATTTTCGTTAATTTCAAAATGACGTTGATCGATTCCATGGAGTAGTTAGGTTGAGTTGAAATTTTGAGAATCATTTAATAAATTAAATGTTATTCGCTAGTAATTTTTCTATATATATATATGTACTAGCTATATATATACTAAATATATATATATATATATATATATATATATATATATATATATATATATATATATATATATATATATATATATATATATATATATATATTTATATATATATATATATATATATATATATATATATATATATATGTATATATATATATATATATATATATATATATATATATATATATATATATATATATATATATATATATATATATGTATATATTTATGTGTGTGTGTGTGTGTGTGTGTGTGTGTGTGTGTTCACAGTCCCTTCAAACCATTTTTATTATTTTAAAGGGTGGACATTTTTCATTAACGCAATTTTAAATTTCAATTCTTCCCAATCCCACTAGTTTTTAGTCGAGTTCAGAATTGCTTAACGAAAACTCAACTCTATGATGTCTCCATCAACACTAACTCTAACTAAGCCACTTGCAACTCTGCATGGAAACAATATAAGAATCAAATGAATTTTTAAGGTTTTTTGGAACAACATAATAAAATTGGAAGAATTATTATTTCTTTTCCATATACAAGTTGAATACCGTCTAAAATTTCTGTGCGGCATTCATGAGTCCGGCCCAATTAAATTTTTTCCGGTTAAAAGCTATTTCGCTATCTCGCATTTCAGGGGACATTAAAAATTTATTCATTTTTATTTCCAATAGAATAATAGAGTACTAATGACACTTATAGCACCCATTTTTGTAATTTCGAGGCAGCTCATAATTTAGAAATATTAAAATTTCTATTTTCTGTATATTTATTTCAATCCTGGTTGCATCCGTTAACTTTTCACCATCACAGTGCACACAGCGAGGAAGATTTCAGTTGAATGAAATTCTCACTTCATTGGCAATGACTTGCGTTGTTATTTTCCTAACTTTACAAAATTTCTGCAGATAACGAAAAACTATTAACGTCATGCCCAAGAGTATGAGCAGCAGTTGAAAAAACTATAAAAGGATTTTTGTTACTAATTTTGCTTAAATCTCATGTATTGAGATATAAGCGTTACGTCATCGCTTATTAGTTTTTTAATGCAATAGAATTTTAGTGAGTAATTACTAAAATTATGTCGTTTGCAAATTAAAAATTTATTTCAATTATTATAACTTCTTTAAACATATCTAATTATTTATAGAAGTTGTAAGAATATTTAATATTTACCGAATTATACGGTGGGCAGTGATTATGCCTGTACTTCGTTGTGTATTGTCGAAATCTAAGCCGCGACTTTCGGAATGTAAACCAATTGATGAGGTTGCGCTGGACTGTAAAATATCTAAATTGTTTAGCGAACAATTTTGAGATCGCAAAAGTGGTAAATCTTTTCTTTGATTAATCAAAAATGTTTCCAGCTTTGCATCTTTTATATTCTGTAAAGCATTTTATGCTGTCTATGTCAAATAACCGATGTAAAGATTTTGTAAATTCCTTTACTAGTTCCCTATCATTTTTTCTGATTAAACATTTACTATGCTTACTAGAACTAAATTACTTGTCGTACTTTTTATGTGCTTTATAATATAATGTTGGTTTTGTAAAGGGATGCCTAAATGCTTCCAATTTAAAATTATTTCTTTAGCGGTAAATATGGCTAAAGGTTTAAATGGGATTTTGATAACTCGCTGCAGTCAGATTCATCTGATTCAGAAGGACTGGATTCTATTTGTACAGCAAATTACAAATCGTACGTACATTAAGCTTATCTTAACCAAAAATATTTCATCCGCCATTTTTCAAAAACCCCCCAAAAATTTTTTTCTATTAGTAGAAGTATAATCATGGTATTACAATTTTGTAATTTCCCGCAATACTTCACAACAAATTGAAGTGACTGTCCCACTTAAATTAAATCTATTATTCTACTATTCTCAATACAATTAATTCAAAAACCACGAATATAACAACACACGAATAAAATAAAAACATGAAACAAATGATCCGATAAGAAAAATAAAATTCAACTCTCAATTATTTCAAGAGTGGCAACTTATAAAAGTAAAATCATTTTATATATTTAGTCTGGAGGTGAATAATTGAACTATGTACAAGAATAATATAATTATTCCTAAACCTACTTGTAGTTGGAACCCAATTTTTCATTCTGGCATCAGCTTTTATTTCAGAAATCCACTGTTCCGGCGCTGGTAGCTAATTATTTAATTATCATTGAATAATTGAATTTTTGAAAAAATAGAATTTTGAATTTTTCTTTTTCTCAAATGATCATGTGGTATATCATCTGGGAGGCCTTGGAAAAAGTAACAATTTTTTTTAACGGCGCTTCAGTTGTTCAGTTGATAAACCCGCCGTTTCGGCACTGGTAGCTAGTTTTTGATTTATTATAGAATAGATAAGGGTGAAAAGGATGATTGAAAAGGTTATTGAAAAGGTTATTTAATTCAAATTGAACATTATAAAGCAGATCCGAAAAACTTGTGGTTTCAACAGGATGGTGCAACGTGCCACACAGTAGGCCAAACCATCGATTTATTGAAAGGAAATTTTAATGAGAACATCATATCAAGAAACGGACCCGTGAGTTGGCCTCCAAGATCTTGCGATCTAACGCCGTTAGATTACTTTTTATGGAGGTATCTGAAATCACTTGTTTATATCGATAAACCAAAATCGATTCCTGCATGAAAAGCGAACCTAACACGCGTAATTAACGAAATATCGGCCGAATTGCTCGAAAATTGGATTCATAGAATGGATCATCTAAGAGTCAGCGGACAACATTTAAAAGAAATTATTTTCAAACATTAAATGTCATAAACCGAACTTACGTGACAAATTCAATTTTTGATTATTAAACTGATTTTAATGCGTTTTATTTCAAAAAAACTTCCGGAAGCTCTTATTGGATCACCTTTTATTTCACATTTCTTAAAGAAATATTTGAAAATACATATCACAAATGAAAATAATATAATCATCAATTATAATTCAAAATAATATATAATTTTCTTATAAAATAAAATAAATTATAATTCAACTATTATTAATAGGAACTTAATTAGGTACGAATTGCATTTGGCTTATATTTTTGGTCCATCTTAAGTATGAAATTTAAAAAGGCAGTTGTTGCTCTTACCAAAACAGAGGTGCACTTTACATTTAGAACACAAAACTCTACCTTTTCCCTTGCATTTTTCATATTTACACCGGTTTGCTGCGTCACTGTGGAGTGGAAGATGCCGTATATCGTCGTAACGAATTTTATCTATTGGGCGAGTTTCCGCTTTGGCTTTCTTTACAGGTATCTTATTGCACGAATCGGAGTTTGCTTGAGGTAATGTTCTTCTACGTATAATATTCTGATTCATGGTGGTCAGACAATGCCCTTAATATAGGCGGAAATTTAATAAATCCATAATATCGTTTGCCGAAGTTCCAAGTTTTTTGTGAATCACTTTGTTTTCAATCCAGCTCGATACAGCCGCAAAATCAATGAAATGTGCTATTACTCATAGTGTTCACTTTCGAGATTTGTGGAAAAAGCGAAAGTAGCTTAAAAGTTGATCGATTAAATTCACCTCTCCCATTCCCATATTGTACATTTGTACAATTTGAGGTGGTCTTATTTGAACATGTTTTGCGTTAATTTTGTCGTACCGGCGAGCCATTAACTCTTCACCAATTCCAACAAAGTTTGACGCTAAATAAACTACTTTGTTGGCTTGTGACTTGACAACACACATTTGGCCATCCTTACTTGTAACTT